>OY751109.1:0-5000 GCA_963564075.1 Eupithecia subfuscata | reverse complement strand
TTAGGTTAGGTTAGGTTAGGTTAGGTTAGGTTAGGTTAGGTTAGGTTAGGTTAGGTTAGGTTAGGTTAGGTTAGGTTAGGTTAGGTTAGGTTAGGTTAGGTTAGGTTAGGTTAGGTTAGGTTAGGTTAGGTTAGGTTAGGTTAGGTTAGGTTAGGTTAGGTTAGGTTAGGTTAGGTTAGGTTAGGTTAGGTTAGGTTAGGTTAGGTTAGGTTAGGTTAGGTTAGGTTAGGTTAGGTTAGGTTAGGTTAGGTTAGGTTAGGTTAGGTTAGGTTAGGTTAGGTTAGGTTAGGTTAGGTTAGGTTAGGTTAGGTTAGGTTAGGTTAGGTTAGGTTAGGTTAGGTTAGGTTAGGTTAGGTTAGGTTAGGTTAGGTTAGGTTAGGTTAGGTTAGGTTAGGTTAGGTTAGGTTAGGTTAGGTTAGGTTAGGTTAGGTTAGGTTAGGTTAGGTTAGGTTAGGTTAGGTTAGGTTAGGTTAGGTTAGGTTAGGTTAGGTTAGGTTAGGTTAGGTTAGGTTAGGTTAGGTTAGGTTAGGTTAGGTTAGGTTAGGTTAGGTTAGGTTAGGTTAGGTTAGGTTAGGTTAGGTTAGGTTAGGTTAGGTTAGGTTAGGTTAGGTTAGGTTAGGTTAGGTTAGGTTAGGTTAGGTTAGGTTAGGTTAGGTTAGGTTAGGTTAGGTTAGGTTAGGTTAGGTTAGGTTAGGTTAGGTTAGGTTAGGTTAGGTTAGGTTAGGTTAGGTTAGGTTAGGTTAGGTTAGGTTAGGTTAGGTTAGGTTAGGTTAGGTTAGGTTAGGTTAGGTTAGGTTAGGTTAGGTTAGGTTAGGTTAGGTTAGGTTAGGTTAGGTTAGGTTAGGTTAGGTTAGGTTAGGTTAGGTTAGGTTAGGTTAGGTTAGGTTAGGTTAGGTTAGGTTAGGTTAGGTTAGGTTAGGTTAGGTTAGGTTAGGTTAGGTTAGGTTAGGTTAGGTTAGGTTAGGTTAGGTTAGGTTAGGTTAGGTTAGGTTAGGTTAGGTTAGGTTAGGTTAGGTTAGGTTAGGTTAGGTTAGGTTAGGTTAGGTTAGGTTAGGTTAGGTTAGGTTAGGTTAGGTTAGGTTAGGTTAGGTTAGGTTAGGTTAGGTTAGGTTAGGTTAGGTTAGGTTAGGTTAGGTTAGGTTAGGTTAGGTTAGGTTAGGTTAGGTTAGGTTAGGTTAGGTTAGGTTAGGTTAGGTTAGGTTAGGTTAGGTTAGGTTAGGTTAGGTTAGGTTAGGTTAGGTTAGGTTAGGTTAGGTTAGGTTAGGTTAGGTTAGGTTAGGTTAGGTTAGGTTAGGTTAGGTTAGGTTAGGTTAGGTTAGGTTAGGTTAGGTTAGGTTAGGTTAGGTTAGGTTAGGTTAGGTTAGGTTAGGTTAGGTTAGGTTAGGTTAGGTTAGGTTAGGTTAGGTTAGGTTAGGTTAGGTTAGGTTAGGTTAGGTTAGGTTAGGTTAGGTTAGGTTAGGTTAGGTTAGGTTAGGTTAGGTTAGGTTAGGTTAGGTTAGGTTAGGTTAGGTTAGGTTAGGTTAGGTTAGGTTAGGTTAGGTTAGGTTAGGTTAGGTTAGGTTAGGTTAGGTTAGGTTAGGTTAGGTTAGGTTAGGTTAGGTTAGGTTAGGTTAGGTTAGGTTAGGTTAGGTTAGGTTAGGTTAGGTTAGGTTAGGTTAGGTTAGGTTAGGTTAGGTTAGGTTAGGTTAGGTTAGGTTAGGTTAGGTTAGGTTAGGTTAGGTTAGGTTAGGTTAGGTTAGGTTAGGTTAGGTTAGGTTAGGTTAGGTTAGGTTAGGTTAGGTTAGGTTAGGTTAGGTTAGGTTAGGTTAGGTTAGGTTAGGTTAGGTTAGGTTAGGTTAGGTTAGGTTAGGTTAGGTTAGGTTAGGTTAGGTTAGGTTAGGTTAGGTTAGGTTAGGTTAGGTTAGGTTAGGTTAGGTTAGGTTAGGTTAGGTTAGGTTAGGTTAGGTTAGGTTAGGTTAGGTTAGGTTAGGTTAGGTTAGGTTAGGTTAGGTTAGGTTAGGTTAGGTTAGGTTAGGTTAGGTTAGGTTAGGTTAGGTTAGGTTAGGTTAGGTTAGGTTAGGTTAGGTTAGGTTAGGTTAGGTTAGGTTAGGTTAGGTTAGGTTAGGTTAGGTTAGGTTAGGTTAGGTTAGGTTAGGTTAGGTTAGGTTAGGTTAGGTTAGGTTAGGTTAGGTTAGGTTAGGTTAGGTTAGGTTAGGTTAGGTTAGGTTAGGTTAGGTTAGGTTAGGTTAGGTTAGGTTAGGTTAGGTTAGGTTAGGTTAGGTTAGGTTAGGTTAGGTTAGGTTAGGTTAGGTTAGGTTAGGTTAGGTTAGGTTAGGTTAGGTTAGGTTAGGTTAGGTTAGGTTAGGTTAGGTTAGGTTAGGTTAGGTTAGGTTAGGTTAGGTTAGGTTAGGTTAGGTTAGGTTAGGTTAGGTTAGGTTAGGTTAGGTTAGGTTAGGTTAGGTTAGGTTAGGTTAGGTTAGGTTAGGTTAGGTTAGGTTAGGTTAGGTTAGGTTAGGTTAGGTTAGGTTAGGTTAGGTTAGGTTAGGTTAGGTTAGGTTAGGTTAGGTTAGGTTAGGTTAGGTTAGGTTAGGTTAGGTTAGGTTAGGTTAGGTTAGGTTAGGTTAGGTTAGGTTAGGTTAGGTTAGGTTAGGTTAGGTTAGGTTAGGTTAGGTTAGGTTAGGTTAGGTTAGGTTAGGTTAGGTTAGGTTAGGTTAGGTTAGGTTAGGTTAGGTTAGGTTAGGTTAGGTTAGGTTAGGTTAGGTTAGGTTAGGTTAGGTTAGGTTAGGTTAGGTTAGGTTAGGTTAGGTTAGGTTAGGTTAGGTTAGGTTAGGTTAGGTTAGGTTAGGTTAGGTTAGGTTAGGTTAGGTTAGGTTAGGTTAGGTTAGGTTAGGTTAGGTTAGGTTAGGTTAGGTTAGGTTAGGTTAGGTTAGGTTAGGTTAGGTTAGGTTAGGTTAGGTTAGGTTAGGTTAGGTTAGGTTAGGTTAGGTTAGGTTAGGTTAGGTTAGGTTAGGTTAGGTTAGGTTAGGTTAGGTTAGGTTAGGTTAGGTTAGGTTAGGTTAGGTTAGGTTAGGTTAGGTTAGGTTAGGTTAGGTTAGGTTAGGTTAGGTTAGGTTAGGTTAGGTTAGGTTAGGTTAGGTTAGGTTAGGTTAGGTTAGGTTAGGTTAGGTTAGGTTAGGTTAGGTTAGGTTAGGTTAGGTTAGGTTAGGTTAGGTTAGGTTAGGTTAGGTTAGGTTAGGTTAGGTTAGGTTAGGTTAGGTTAGGTTAGGTTAGGTTAGGTTAGGTTAGGTTAGGTTAGGTTAGGTTAGGTTAGGTTAGGTTAGGTTAGGTTAGGTTAGGTTAGGTTAGGTTAGGTTAGGTTAGGTTAGGTTAGGTTAGGTTAGGTTAGGTTAGGTTAGGTTAGGTTAGGTTAGGTTAGGTTAGGTTAGGTTAGGTTAGGTTAGGTTAGGTTAGGTTAGGTTAGGTTAGGTTAGGTTAGGTTAGGTTAGGTTAGGTTAGGTTAGGTTAGGTTAGGTTAGGTTAGGTTAGGTTAGGTTAGGTTAGGTTAGGTTAGGTTAGGTTAGGTTAGGTTAGGTTAGGTTAGGTTAGGTTAGGTTAGGTTAGGTTAGGTTAGGTTAGGTTAGGTTAGGTTAGGTTAGGTTAGGTTAGGTTAGGTTAGGTTAGGTTAGGTTAGGTTAGGTTAGGTTAGGTTAGGTTAGGTTAGGTTAGGTTAGGTTAGGTTAGGTTAGGTTAGGTTAGGTTAGGTTAGGTTAGGTTAGGTTAGGTTAGGTTAGGTTAGGTTAGGTTAGGTTAGGTTAGGTTAGGTTAGGTTAGGTTAGGTTAGGTTAGGTTAGGTTAGGTTAGGTTAGGTTAGGTTAGGTTAGGTTAGGTTAGGTTAGGTTAGGTTAGGTTAGGTTAGGTTAGGTTAGGTTAGGTTAGGTTAGGTTAGGTTAGGTTAGGTTAGGTTAGGTTAGGTTAGGTTAGGTTAGGTTAGGTTAGGTTAGGTTAGGTTAGGTTAGGTTAGGTTAGGTTAGGTTAGGTTAGGTTAGGTTAGGTTAGGTTAGGTTAGGTTAGGTTAGGTTAGGTTAGGTTAGGTTAGGTTAGGTTAGGTTAGGTTAGGTTAGGTTAGGTTAGGTTAGGTTAGGTTAGGTTAGGTTAGGTTAGGTTAGGTTAGGTTAGGTTAGGTTAGGTTAGGTTAGGTTAGGTTAGGTTAGGTTAGGTTAGGTTAGGTTAGGTTAGGTTAGGTTAGGTTAGGTTAGGTTAGGTTAGGTTAGGTTAGGTTAGGTTAGGTTAGGTTAGGTTAGGTTAGGTTAGGTTAGGTTAGGTTAGGTTAGGTTAGGTTAGGTTAGGTTAGGTTAGGTTAGGTTAGGTTAGGTTAGGTTAGGTTAGGTTAGGTTAGGTTAGGTTAGGTTAGGTTAGGTTAGGTTAGGTTAGGTTAGGTTAGGTTAGGTTAGGTTAGGTTAGGTTAGGTTAGGTTAGGTTAGGTTAGGTTAGGTTAGGTTAGGTTAGGTTAGGTTAGGTTAGGTTAGGTTAGGTTAGGTTAGGTTAGGTTAGGTTAGGTTAGGTTAGGTTAGGTTAGGTTAGGTTAGGTTAGGTTAGGTTAGGTTAGGTTAGGTTAGGTTAGGTTAGGTTAGGTTAGGTTAGGTTAGGTTAGGTTAGGTTAGGTTAGGTTAGGTTAGGTTAGGTTAGGTTAGGTTAGGTTAGGTTAGGTTAGGTTAGGTTAGGTTAGGTTAGGTTAGGTTAGGTTAGGTTAGGTTAGGTTAGGTTAGGTTAGGTTAGGTTAGGTTAGGTTAGGTTAGGTTAGGTTAGGTTAGGTTAGGTTAGGTTAGGTTAGGTTAGGTTAGGTTAGGTTAGGTTAGGTTAGGTTAGGTTAGGTTAGGTTAGGTTAGGTTAGGTTAGGTTAGGTTAGGTTAGGTTAGGTTAGGTTAGGTTAGGTTAGGTTAGGTTAGGTTAGGTTAGGTTAGGTTAGGTTAGGTTAGGTTAGGTTAGGTTAGGTTAGAGTTAGGTTAGGTTAGGTTAGGTTAGGTTAGGTTAGGTTAGGTTAG